>JBAIZL010000002.1:41353619-41366119 GCA_036971475.1 Prosapia bicincta
TATATATACATAATTTACACACACGTTAGATATTGTTGTTATATACATTTACTATATTTATTTATATAAATAAATATACAGAGTATATATTAGAGATAATCTTACCTGAAGCTTCTTCAACTACGATGATGTCAGCGAGATCACATAAGTGAAGCAACAGCAAGCTTGCACACAGGATATACACTCTGAACACAAATAGCATGGTCGAGACAGTTTTTTTAATTGTTTATTGAAAGGTTATTAAAAACGTGTCTGTGTTTTTTTTGCTTTGTGCTCCAACAAATACAGGTTGAATAAGTAATTGTTATTCATTGTAAAACTGTGTTCCACAAACAAAAGCGCATATTAACCTTGAGAAAGTATTTATTCCTTAAGGCCTGTTTAGACAATTAACAAATAGATTAAAGCTTTCCTCCAAATTGAAATAATATGTAATCAATTTTGAATATTTTTTCTAGTGGAATTTAATTATCGCCTATTGAATTATACTCCTATAGTAAAAATGTTTGAGGTAAAAAACGGAAAATTTACTCAACGTTTATTTCTCTCTCAGCTTTGTATTTTGGGATCAATATTTGTTGTTAAATCTTTTCTTTAGTGTTTTGTTTCACAAAAAAGGTCGTAAAATGATCTGTGATAGCGGAAAAAAAGAAATTGGTATTATTTTAATTTATCATTATATATTAATTTTTTTTTGAATTATCTTAGTAACTTTTTCGTATTTTGTTAAATGAATATTTTACTTGCATTAATATCTAGTTCATGGCGAACAAAATGATAAGACAATTTATTTTATAGTAAAGGAATAGTTAATATTTTTTAAAAATGTTCCACAAAACAATAAGATCAGACTTTTACGTAGTTGCTGGTTTTTTCATATAACTTTTTTAATTTTCGTTCTATCGTATAACGATGTATATACAATTTTTTTATCTCAAATATTCAGTGAACATTTCCAATAGTTGTCATTTTTACTGAAGTCTTATGGTCAGGAGTTATAATCAATCAAAATGAGGGGGGAAATACTTTTTTTTGTAAAATTGAAGAAAAGGAGTTTGTCTGAAATTATGCTCCACATTTTATGTTTTGATATTACTCTGTAGCTTATAACGTAAATATTGCTATGTAATAACCCTTTCAAACCTGATTTTAATTGCGTAGTAAAAAAAAATATTTGATGTCATATTCAAATTCTAGGTATTTTTTTAATAATTTACAAATAAATTTAAATGTTATCAATTTACCTATTGATAAGTTATCATAATGTACTCAATTGAGTACATCAGGTCCCTACAACATTAAATTAATATATTACACCAAATTATAAAGTTTCATTACAGTTTGAAATAAATACTGCAGTTGTTCTTTTATTATGATACATTTCAAGTTTTAAGTAAAATAACAATTATTAATTCTGCTATTTACAAAAAAACACCTATTTCATGCTAAAAACGCTACAAATATGGCAAGTTGTGAATGATAGAAACACTTTATATTACAATAACAATTATAAAGGCTATTATTTAGAATGAAAATTTAAATAACAATTTCTGTCCTTATTCAAACACAAATGAACATTACATTTTCTGCATCTAACCCTTGATCTACCTTTACATTGCGGAAATTTACACCTAGTTTGTTTTTCTGAGTTATCATGTAAGGGTAGGTGATCAGTCATGTCAAACTGAACCTCCTGTTGTGGTCTGACTTCTCCTCTTTTCCTCTGTACAACTGGTGTCGCAGGTGAAGGTGATGATGAACTCGGCCTGCCTCGCTTCTTAGAAGTTATTGTTCTGTTTTGGTACATAAGTCCGTCGCTGACTCTCATTCTGAAGTGCATTAAGTCAAGAATTTCTTTGGCTGGTGTTTTTAGGGCTTCTGCATCTTGTCTGTATTCTAACCAACTCTGAACAATCGCAAAATCCACAGCATGAAAAATCATTCTGAGAGTCCATTTACGAGATCGGATAAAGATTCTGTAATAATTAACAAGTTGATTGAATTTATCGACGCCTCCCATTGCTTGATTATATTTTTTTATTATTTCAGGTCTATCAATTTCAATATATTTTTTTTCTTTTTTGTCCCACCTCCTTACTCTGTCAGTAGTTCCACAACCAACCAAAATTGGAACCCATAGTTACAACTTTGTTATCCACCCATTTCACCAACACAATGTCATCCAAGCTGGATGTTTCAAATGATGAACCTCTTTCTTTTTTTAATGCTTCCTTGTCACTAACTATTGATACTTTAGAAAATCGATTCATTCTCACAGTCCCTGCTGCTAGAATATTTTTCTGAGCTAGAGCTTGGAACAAATGGTATGTAGAAAAAAAATTATCAAAATAAAGTTTATGGCCAGTTTCACCTTGTATGCGTTCACAAAGTTTAAGCACTACACTTGCGCCTAGCCCATAGATTTTAATTACATTAGGATTAAACTCAGTTGTACTACCTTGATAAAGCATAAAGTCAAATACTTGACCATTCTGACCACACAACATAAATATTTTTATTCCCCAAGGAGTTGGCTTCCCTTTGATGTACTGCTTTACACTGAATTTCCCAGTAAATGGCACCATTGACTCGTCTACACAAAGATTTTCTACTGTTTTTAATTCTAGACACCTTTTTCTTATAATATCATAGATGGGGCGTACTTTAAAGAATTTATCTGAGCACGGGCTAGGCATTTCTAAATTATTGACAACGTGTAAATTAGACCTTAGTTGAAAAAATCTATCACGTGACATACTTTCTAAGAATACATTCATTTTTAAAGTTGTATCCCAGTATAGCTTCACTCTAGGGAACTTCAACGCGCCCACTACTATATGAAGAGCAAATAATGTTTTGAGTTCATCAGACGTTGTTGGCTTAAAATTGGTATGATTATTCTGCAAAGCATAGATATTTGTCATCTCTGACATTAATTCAAAGAAAGTTTCTGGAATATACCTTTTAAAATAATCTACTGGTGATAAGAAAGTGTCAGTTTCATTATGAGACATGATAAAGTCATTGTTTAGTTTAGGCATTGTTCTATGTCGCCACTTTATGTCACTCTTAGGTGTTAGAAAAACATCTGAATAAAACTCAGGCAAAGCTGACGATAAATTTAAATCGACATCTGCATTTTCATTGCTGACATCTTCAATAACATCTGAATCACATTCTACTTCATAGTTAGGAGCTTCTATCTCAGCTCCTGCTCTTGTACTACATGTATATATTTGTACACCTGGACTATCATTATTTTCTTCATCAATTTCATCATCTAGCATGTCACACTCAGAAAGGTTTTCATTAAATAATAGGTCTAATAATTCATTTTCATCGATACCTTTAAAATTTAGATTAGAGTTCAAAAGATTTTTACCAGAGTTGTTGCAAGACATAGCTGCACAAGATTTTACACTAAAGTTAGGATATAGTAGTTTACTTCACTAAGACCTGTTGTACTCAAATGAGTACATTAACAAATGTGCGTCTGACAAGTTATATTTTAGTCCCTTAAATGTTTTGTACATATAATTATAACACAAAGAGTATTCTTTATCAGAAAAAAAATAACAGAACAGTATAAACCAACACAAATTGTAATAATTATCTTCAGGAACTAGCACAACAAAACATAACCTTACTAACAGTGTCAACAGAAACTAAACTCACTTCAGATAGTTCCCATTTCACTCTAAGATAGCGTTAGTGTGCATGACAGATATATAACAGTTATGTGAAGATGAGGGAATTTCTAAAACTAAAAAAAATCCCTTCTGTTACATAAAATGGGGTTTGAAATTTAATGTACTCATTTGAGTACACCAGGTCTGAAAGGGTTATAATATGTTTAATGGCTCAAGTACACTTTGTATGACTTTTTAAAACTTTTTTGCAAAACTGTGAAATACGTTGTAACTACTTTTTAACCACCATTTGGTTCGACTGCGCGTATTTCATAGCAATGAGGGACGTTCTGAGGGCGGAAGAGAGACTAAATGACAAGATATTCCTATGAACAAGAAGCTCTAGAGGCGGGCAAGGATCATAAACCGTGGTCTTTTGGGTATCTGGTACTCTTGACGCTGGGTGTCTGGGGTTAAGAACTAGGGTTAAGAATGGTTTTCTGTATTAAGCCAAAAGCATTGACGTTGCCAATACAACACTTCAAAGAATATATAGAGTAAGGTTAGAGATTCTGTTATAATTAATACTAGTAAGAGATTGTTGTGATTCTTCTACGACGGGCGCATAACGCAACCCGGCAAATGTGCACTTTACGTTTATAAATGGACAGTCTTGTAACCACCACCTAACTTCCCGAACAGTGCAGACGTGATTTGTTCGCACTGGAAGGGATATAAATTTATTATTTTTTTAAGTAAAATATACTTTAAAATAAAATTATATCATAGAGTTGATGCACAATTATCTAATAGTATTTCAAAAGGATATAAATTGACTTTTCATTTATTCTGTTTGTTAAAACGCTAGATTATAGACTAATAGATTGACATAAGTAAAAGTGTATAAAGTGCAGAATTAGCCAACATAAATACTGGATAATTCCAGAATAGGCCTACTTATACAAAATTAAGACTTACTATCATGTATAAGGACTTTACATAATGAAAACGTATATTTTATCAAATGGTAAATCATCTAAGAAAAAAAAATGATTAACAGTAGAAATACTATCAATTGAGTGAGAAGATTATACAACTTAGTGAGAATGAAAATCGGTGAGATTTAGAAAATAAAGTTAGAAACTTCAATTTTAAAAATGTAATCCAATTCCAAAAGACTTTTTGTTGTATTTCGTCAATAGTTTTAAATGTACATGGGTCAAGTCATTAACCGAATAAGACAAGTTTTTCTCTTTTTCTATAGTTTGCTCTTCCCTTCAAAATAATCTTAATGTCTTTGTTTCAATGCTTTCCGTTTGAAAAAAATACATTTGGAGAATCGAAGGATAATGACGTCAAATTTCTACTATCCTAAATTCTTGTCTCGTCATTTCATGAATCGAATATCTAGTTCAATCTGAGACTGATTCTTCTTGCAAACATTTAATAAAGTGTTTCCTATTTTGTAAAAACTTTCCTTTTTTTATGTACCTTCTCTTCAATTATTTTCCTTTCTGGCATTTTAGAAAAAAAATTGTCTCTTCTTTCTACTCATTAGAAAATTTTATGATTTCTTACATTTTGAGTTGTGTAAATTATTTTATACTTTATAAATGTCACGTAGCAGAGCTTTACGCGAGATATAAGTCGCGAGATAGAGCAAAAGACCGGACCATCCGATGCGCAGTGGTCTACTTGACATTTAGAGTAATCAGGGACTCGACTCAGTGTCGGTCGAATCTCTCTGCTATACGCATCCATCCGCCTCAGTCATTGTGTATTGTTTCCCAATCGGCCTAGTGCGAGAGAGAGATAGACGGCTGCTCAGCCTTCCACCTCCAATAGTCGGCAAAGTTCTCTCTTGAGCATCTCAAGTCTCTTACTGTAACTCGTGAGCTATATTTTCTCTTCTGAATTGTATAAATTCGGTTCATTTCATATCCGTAAGACGATTTGAATAATTAGTAGTCGATCGCTATGGCAGTCCCTGTAATCCCAGTTACACATTTTATGTTTAGGTATGTAAAAATCACCAAACGGGGTGCTACTTAAAGCAGCTAGATTGTAAGACAGCTCCATGTAAATACGCTTAGTGACAGTAAGGAATGCGAAGACCAATTAAAAAACTTATTCAATTTGTTTCGGAGATAATGACATCATCATATTGCACGTTTATGGCGTTGAAACTTTCAAAGATTTGACTTACTTTTTCTGTGTGTTATTTGGAGTTTATGTGAGTTTTACAATTGCTTTTGTAAAATTATTGGTTTAAAAGGTCTTCTTTAGGCAAGCGCCCTCGACTACGAAATGACATATTTAGTCCTTATTACCAGTTTTGGTTTAAAGGGTCCATTTTAGCCAAGCAGCCTCGACTACGAAATGGTACATTTAGTCCTTATTACCAGTTTTGGTTTAAAGGGTCCATTTTAGCCAAGCAGCCTCGACTACGAAATGACATATTTTCGTTCCTAATACTAGCATTGATTTAAAAGATATACTTTATGAGGCATTGACTACGAAATGACATATTTAGTCCTTATTACCAGTTTTGGTTTAAAGGGTCCATTTTAGCCAAGCAGCCTCGACTACGAAATGACATATTTAGTCCTTATTACCAGTTTTGGTTTAAAGGGTCCATTTTAGCCAAGCAGCCTCGACTACGAAATGACATATTTTCGTTCCTAATACTAGCATTGATTTAAAAGATATACTTTATGAGGCATTGACTACGAAATGACATATTTAGTCCTTATTACCAGTTTTGGTTTAAAGGGTCCACTTTAGGCAAGCAGCCTCGACTACGAAATGACATATTTTCGTTCCTAATACTAGCATTGATTTAAAAGATATACTTTATGAGGCATTGACTACGAAATGGCATATTTTCGTTCCTAATACTAGCATTGATTTAAAAGATATACTTTATGAGGCATTGACTACGAAATGGCATATTTTCGTTCCTAATACTAGCATTGATTTAAAAGATATACTTTATGAGGCATTGACTACGAAATGGCATATTTTCGTTCCTAATACTAGCATTGATTTAAAAGATATACTTTATGAGGCATTGACTACGAAATGGCATATTTTCGTTCCTAATACTAGCATTGATTTAAAAGATATACTTTATGAGGCATTGACTACGAAATGGCATATTTTCGTTCCTAATACTAGCATTGATTTAAAAGATATACTTTATGAGGCATTGACTACGAAATGGCATATTTTCGTTCCTAATACTAGCATTGATTTAAAAGATATACTTTATGAGGCATTGACTACGAAATGGCATATTTTCGTTCCTAATGCTAGCATTGATTTAAAAGATATACTTTATGAGGCATTGACTACGAAATGGCATATTTTCGTTCGTATTAACAAGGGATCATCAAGTCCCTTCCTTAATCAGACTTGAGTTTTATGTAACCCTATGCTAGGGGATGTCAAGGGTAGACACTCCGATAGAAGGTAGGTCTATACTACACAGGGGTCACCTATCCCTCCTTCCCTCTCTAACCTACCTACCTATGTTCACATTCCATAACAATAATAATCATACTGTCTATTGCCTTAAATACAAAACGTAAATATCCTATTAAAGAGAAAATATATTAAATCAGTTAAAAGTTCTCTTTTTAGTAATTTATTACAAAAAAGGAGATAGTTCTGATCTTATGCTCTGATGAATATGCTTAAACTTACATTTAATAGCGTGGGTAAGTTAAGCCTTCATAATTTTTATAAAGTTTTGAGGTAATACAATATTCTAGTAGCTTTTCAAAATGAATTAATAATATTAATGTATTCTTTAGAATTAATCAAACTAAAAACACAGCAAAAATTTATTGTATTTAAATCTATTTCATGTTTCTGCCATTACAAAGGTTGAAAAGGTCAATTGGGCAACAAATGGTGAATGGTTTAACAATCTATCAAGGCTTTTTCAAAACAGAAAACAAAAGTTAAAATGATTCAATCTAGTGGTCAATAAAACAATGAAAACAATTATAAACGCAGTTGGTTGTTGTTTTTATCACGGTAAACTGTAACAAAAATAAATAGATATTAAAAAAACGTTTTCAACCATGAGGTCACTTACGGTCTGAGTTGGCAATGGGACACATCTTCCGAACGGGCCTCCTCAACAATTATAAAAGTAAGTGCTACTATAAATAAGTAAGTGTAACATATTTACAAGTGTTTTAGTAAAAAAAAACTAGTAGCTCACGTGAAGATGGAATCAATTAATATTTAAAAAATAAATAAAAGTATGAAATTCAAGTGTAGGTAGAAAAGGTTTTATAACAATTTTAAAATGCAAATTGTAAAATATTAATCTTGCAAAGTATCTTATTCAAACTTATTACAATTGCTTCTATAACGAAATTACAATAAATTTCATAATTACGTAGTTTGAGCTTATTTTGTGTTTTTAAAGAATTTAATCAGCTGTTCTTAGAATTTTTACTTACAGCTGTTTAACAACTTTTAAAAAACCAAAAACTTGGAAGATAATATATTTTTTAAATTGTTTCAATATACTTTTTAACGATTAATTTAAACTCAAAATTATGTTTTTTTAAATAAAGTATTCTACTGATTTTTTTATAAAGACTTTAGATTATTAATTGAAAATATTGAAATAAAAATATCATACAATATGTTTAGATGTTATGAAATTTTGGAATATAAGTATTTATGTAATTGTAATTCAATTATTTATATAGTAATGTAATTAAAATAATAAAAATAGGAGTATAATTATTTTCAAATTAATTTTAGGGCAAGGAGAGATAAGATGATTCTATTGTTAAAGAGATTCCATTTATTAGCAAGATAAGCTTAAATGATTAAAGAGATAACAATAGGATTTCTGTGTTAAGGACTTCTCATCGGATGAGGAAAGGTGTTAAGGACGCTCGATGGATTGTCCGCTCTAACTTACGCACAAGATATATCGGTGTTACGGACACTCGATGGATTGTCCGCTCTAACGTACGCACACGATACATCGGTGTTACGGACACTCGATGGATTGTCCGCTCTAACTTACGCACAAGATATATCAGTGTTATGGACACTCGATGGAAATAACTTACGCACTAGATATATCAGTGTTATGGACACTAAGAGAATGATCCGAATTCATTTTACCTGTTGATGACGAAAGTCGATAGTTTCACGTTATTGAAAGCGATTTATGTTTGTTGAAATATTGTCTGAAGGAATTTCACGCCAGTACGAAACAATGTAATATTTGCCAATTACTACGTCAATGCCGGCCCTAAGATATACGCACCTAATCTTAAATCTCTTCATAATCAAAACTAAGGACAAAATATAAGTATAAAATAGTTGCGTAGATAGAGTTTTAAGAAGATATATTATAAATTAAGGTATAAAATAAGTAGAAATTATCTACAAATGTAATCTGAGGATTTTATATTCTAAATGCACGAATTTATAGCTATCACACTGCGCCAGTGTATAAAGGAATGATTGTTAAATCTCATTTGTAAATTAAAATCATTGCTATTTAGGATTTTATTCTTTCCTTTCTTTAATGGTATTGCATTATTTTGCCATTTCTCTATTCGCATTTTACATATGATAAAATTCCATAACATAATAATTACAATAGTTTGGATTTTTTGTTTTTACTTTAGTCGGAAATACACTGCAGTCAACGAGAAAGTAATCTTCATGTCGCAAACCATAAATAGGGGGTAAGAATTATCACACACACACACACACACACACACACACACACACACACACACACACACACACACACACACACACACACACACACACACACACACACACACACACACACACACACACACACACACACACACACACACACACACACACACACACACACACACACACACACACACACACACACACACACACACACACACACACACACACACACACACACACACACACACACACACACACACACACACACACACACACACACACACACACACACACACACACACACACACACACACACACACACACACACACACACACACACACACACACACACACACACACACACACACACACACACACACACACACACACACACACACACACACACACACACACACACACACACACACACACACACACACACACACACACACACACACACACACACACACACACACACACACACACACACACACACACACACACACACACACACACACACACACACACACACACACACACACACACACACACACACACACACACACACACACACACACACACACACACACACACACACACACACACACACACACACACACACACACACACACACACACACACACACACACACACACACACACACACACACACACACACACACACACACACACACACACACACACACACACACACACACACACACACACACACACACACACACACACACACACACACACACACACACACACACACACACACACACACACACACACACACACACACACACACACACACACACACACACACACACACACACACACACACACACACACACACACACACACACACACACACACACACACACACACACACACACACACACACACACACACACACACACACACACACACACACACACACACACACACACACACACACACACACACACACACACACACACACACACACACACACACACACACACACACACACACACACACACACACACACACACACACACACACACACACACACACACACACACACACACACACACACACACACACACACACACACACACACACACACACACACACACACACACACACACACACACACACACACACACACACACACACACACACACACACACACACACACACACACACACACACACACACACACACACACACACACACACACACACACACACACACACACACACACACACACACACACACACACACACACACACACACACACACACACACACACACACACACACACACACACACACACACACACACACACACACACACACACACACACACACACACACACACACACACACACACACACACACACACACACACACACACACACACACACACACACACACACACACACACACACACACACACACACACACACACACACACACACACACACACACACACACACACACACACACACACACACACACACACACACACACACACACACACACACACACACACACACACACACACACACACACACACACACACACACACACACACACACACACACACACACACACACACACACACACACACACACACACACACACACACACACACACACACACACACACACACACACACACACACACACACACACACACACACACACACACACACACACACACACACACACACACACACACACACACACACACACACACACACACACACACACACACACACACACACACACACACACACACACACACACACACACACACACACACACACACACACACACACACACACACACACACACACACACACACACACACACACACACACACACACACACACACACACACACACACACACACACACACACACACACACACACACACACACACACACACACACACACACACACACACACACACACACACACACACACACACACACACACACACACACACACACACACACACACACACACACACACACACACACACACACACACACACACACACACACACACACACACACACACACACACACACACACACACACACACACACACACACACACACACACACACACACACACACACACACACACACACACACACACACACACACACACACACACACACACACACACACACACACACACACACACACACACACACACACACACACACACACACACACACACACACACACACACACACACACACACACACACACACACACACACACACACACACACACACACACACACACACACACACACACACACACACACACACACACACACACACACACACACACACACACACACACACACACACACACACACACACACACACACACACACACACACACACACACACACACACACACACACACACACACACACACACACACACACACACACACACACACACACACACACACACACACACACACACACACACACACACACACACACACACACACACACACACACACACACACACACACACACACACACACACACACACACACACACACACACACACACACACACACACACACACACACACACACACACACACACACACACACACACACACACACACACACACACACACACACACACACGCACGCGCGTGTGTGTGTGTGTGTGTGTGTGTGCGCGTGTGTGTGTGTAATAATTCTTACCCCCTATTTATGGTTTGCGACATGAAGATGTTATATAAATAATACTTATATGCAAGTAAAAATATTACATATAGTACATATGTATTACATGTGTATTACATATGTAAATATTACATATATATTACATATATATATATATATATATATATATATATATATATATATATAGGCTATATAAATAATACTTATATGCAAGTAAAAATATTGCATTTAGTAATGCAAAGTATTGCAAGTAATATACAAATAGTAAACTATGCAATATGCAAACAGTAACAAACTATATAGGTTTCGATTAGGTTGAAAAAAATACTATTATTATTTGTACGTGGGCTAAGAATTTAGCTTCGACGAGCGTTCTCAAAGTTATTATTTTCCTAACCTAACCGTATACATTCTTGCTACATTGTTAAAATGATATATAATAATTAAATACTGTATAG
>JBAIZL010000002.1:41371119-41381119 GCA_036971475.1 Prosapia bicincta
AATGAAACGTTTTTCTGAATATACAAGGGTAGGGATATTTCGAATCTTGTGTTAGGTTACCGTGGGAAAAGGGGTTCCGTTCTTTCCCGCAGAACACACGGTAGACGGAGGATCCCATGGGCTTGCAGACGTTAAAATTTGTGTTAAAGTTTTATTAATTTAATTTTCAAAATTTACTAACAACGGGAAAATGTTTTATAAGTGGCTTTGTTACGTTTAGTTTATTATTTTCAAAGTTTAAATTTGTTATAAACGTTAGCCCGTGTAAATTGTATGTCTTAACAAGGCCACGTAAGTTTAAGTTGCCAAGGTATGTTTTTAAATTTAATTTTTTGATATTTTTCAATTCAATCAAATCGGTAAATATAGGATAACAGCGTGCATTAACCTAGCGTTGTTTAAAAACATTTATAAAAGATGTAAACTTTTGTATTTTAAATTATGAAGCCAAACTTGCAAAAAGTAAACTGTATTTAAAGTGTAATATTTCGAGTATTTCAATTGTTTCTAAATTAAATCTTTTTTTCGTAAACACAAACGAGAATCGTAATATAACCTGCCTCTATTAGAACGATTAAACAGACAGCTAGTTTTCCTGAGTTAGTCGTAAGATACAATTGTTAAGACAAACAATTGACCCGACGAATCTCTGATGGTATAAAGAATAAAGATGGTGGCTAAAGGTAACTAAAGTGTCTAAAATAAATTAAATCGCACTACTACCATTTGCAAAATACCGGGGGGGGGGGGTTACAAATGCTAAGGTAAACTAGTCAAAGCAAAAGCATGCATTTATCAAAAAACTATTACAATTTATTTTTTTAAATCAGAAAACTTGTCAAGATTGGTTCCATAAAATCACAAACTAATTGAAAACAACTATCAACTTTATGTATACCAATACCATAATTTATTATTATTATTATTTTTAAATAATGACATGTTTTAAATAAAGCAATTTCAAAGTAGAAGCTATGTATTTGTATTTAAGAAAAAGGGCAATCAACGAAATTGCTAATAGGAAAGAGCAAATGACTAAAATATGTTTTAAAGCATAATGGTATAGCGTCTGCTCATTTCTTTTGCAAAAGTTATTTGAAAGTACAAATTTTATCGCCAATAACGTCACGAATTCGGTTACCAAACAATAATAATGTGAATTCTTGAATTTTGTAGTCCATTACGTTTGGTGAATCTTATTAATCACTTAAACAATAGTTTATTACTATCCAAACTTTAAATTTAGTAGGCCTAAATTTGTTAAAACAACAAACTTTTAAAATAACAAATTCTACATTGGACAAACAAGTCGCAGCTTTAAACAAAGAGTCGAGGAACACAAAGAGAACACCAACTCAACATTTTATAATCACATAAAAGAAACAGGACACAAATACACAGACATATACCATAACCTAGAAATCCTACACATCAACAAAAAAGGACCAAAACTCAACACACTAGAACAATATGAAATTTACAGACACACAAAGTACAAACATATTTTGTTTAGCATACTCATCTTTGAGCAATGCAGTAGGTTAATTTGTAATGGCAAAGACTTGGCAGAAGCTCATTTATCTGACGCCCTAGACTGCAGGGGTTCCCAAACGTTTTGGGCCCACGCCCCCTACTCTTGAGAAGAAATCCTCCCACACTCCTCTTATTTTTACACTATAAATAAATGGTATGAGCATATGAAAAAGAATCAAATAATATAAATATTATAAAAAATTTATTTACAAATAATATCACAAGTAACATGATATAGCATTTCAAGTTGTAATTCGCAAGGTAAAGTTTAACTGATAAGAGAAATCTGTGAAATTCTTAAGACTGCATTTAGGACTAGCATGTATATTTATAGTTGTATTTCAATAAGGGCACAACCAAAGGCATTAAATGCAACATCTAGTTTGTTCCTATAATATTAAATATATTTAATTTATCTTATTACTTTCAAACTGGTCTCACGCCCTCCCTGACTTGCCCAAGGGTGGTGCCACCCCCACCCCAAGTTTATGAACCAATGCCCTAGAGGAATAGGATAGGTTAGGGTTATAAGATGTCAACATTTTGTCCAAATATGATCTTCAGTCACAGGAGAGATGTGTGTGTGTGTGTGTGTGTGTGTGTATATATATATATATATATATATATATATATATATATATATATATATATATATTAAATATGGTGATATATTTTCTTGTAATGTAGTTAATATATTAAAAATATTTCAAAAACAAGAATAGTTTTAATGAATATATTTATTCAAAACTTTTCGCCGATAAAATAGTATCAGCATCTTCATGAAAATAATTATCTAATAAAATATTTTTACAAAATTAAATCATATGTGCTACAAACGACCATATGTTGATAAGTATTGCACTTCATGTAATTTTTTCTATAACATCAATGACCTTATAAATAGTTTGGTGCCTTGATCTCACTTGAATTTGTTCATCAATTAATTTGTCTTTAACTTTATGCTTATAAATTTCCAATGTTTCAAATATATTCATTTTTAATCCTTTATTTAATTCTTTTGTTAATTTCATATTTTCTATTTCCGAGAACTCGTGTCCATTATTAATACAATGCGTAGCTAAATTTGATTTGTATATGTTTGGTTTGATATAAGCGTTTAAATGTTCTTCGTATCTTTCTTTTAATTTCTTTTTAGTTTGTCCTACATATAATTTATTACAAGTTTGACATTTTATATTATATACTCCATTTCTTTCGTTCTAATTATTTTGATTTTTGTTATTGTTTATTAAATTTTTAATTGTATTATCAGTTTTATATGTAATTTGTAAATTTGTTTCTTTAAATAATCTAGTAATTTTATTTATTTCGTTACCAGTGAATGTAAAAGTTGTCCAAATATTTTCTCTCTTATTAGGTACAAAGTTATTTTCGAGTTTCTGTTGTCTTATTATGTTATTATTTAATTTATCTATAGTTTTTCTTTTATATCTATTTTCTAAACCAATTTGATATATTATATTTTTCTCTTTTATTTGATCATTTAAGTTCATTGGTATTTTGTGCATTCTATGTAGTAAATTATAAAGCGCTGCCTTTTTTTTGGTTGTATGGATGATTTGAATAATTAGGTATTATTTGATTTGTCTGCGTTGGTTTTCTATTTATATTATATTCAAATAATTCATTATTTCTAGTAATTGTAATATATAAATAATTTAGTTTATTTTTTTATTCAAATTCATGAGTAAATTTTATATTTTTGTGTATATTATTTATACATTTTAATATTTTGTCAATATTTAAACCATTATTATTTGATATGTATAATCCATCATCTACATATCTAAACCAGTGTCCATTTTGATCATATGTTTTAATAATCTTATCTATTTCAATGTCTATATTTTGTTAAAATATTTCCGATAATTTTTGTACAAAGAATGCACAAAATACCAATGAACGTAAATGATCAAATAAAAGACAAAAATATAATATATCAAATTGGTTTAGAAAATGGATATAAAAGAAAAACTATAGATAAATTAAATAATAACATAATAAGAAAACAGAAACTCGAAAATAACTTTGTACCTAATAAGAGAGAAAATATTTGGACAACTTTTACATTCACTGGAAACGAAATAAATAAAATTACTAGATTATTTAAAGAAACAAATTTACAAATTACATATAAAACTGAAAATAAAATTAAAAATTTAATAAACAATAACAAAAATCAAAATAATATGCACGAAAGAAATGGAGTATGTAATATAAAATGTCAAACTTGTAATAAATTATATGTAGGACAAACCAAAAAGAAATTAAAAGAAAGATACAAAGAACATTTAAACGCTTATATCAAACCAAACATATACAAATCAAATTTAGCTACGCATTGTATTAATAATGGACACGAGTTTCCGGAAATAGAAAATATGAAATTAATAAAAGAATCAAATAAAGGATTAAAAATGAATATATTTGAAACATTGGAAATTTATAAGCATAAAGTTAAAGACAAATTAATTGATGAACAAATTCAAGTGAGATCAATGCACCAAACTATTTATAAGGTAATTGATGTTATAGAAAAACTTACATAAAGTGCAATACTTATAAACATATGGTAGTTTGTAGCACATATGATTTAATTTTATAAAAATATTTTATTAGATAATTATTTTCCTGAAGATGCTGGTACTATTTTATCGGCGAAAAGCTTTGAATAAATATATTCATTAAAACTATTCTTGTTTTTGAAATATTTAATTTATTAATTATATATATATATATATATATATATATATATATAGTGTTTTTTTAATTATTGTTTTCTACCCCCAACACCAATGTGGTTTTGCGACGCAAGACCGAGGCTGTGAGTACACCTCTTATCAAAGTAAACAATCTTAAATTATTGAAAAATGTTAAATAAAAAAATCTGGTTAATAGATTTGAAAGTTTGTACATTATTAAATATGACGACAATAATTGTCTAAATTGAGATAAAGGGCCTATCCCGAAATCTCAATTATATTCATTAATTAGGAGATAGTTGTAATCTAATTTTGTAAAATATATATTTGTATTTTAGTAAAATTAATTAGTAAAATTATAACATATTACCAGGTCAAAAGTATTTCAATAATATCATATACTTTCATTATTATAAATTAACTAAATTATAGATTGCAATTAAATTCAAATATTCACATAATTGTATACGTTATTACATTTTACATTTTTTTAAAACAAGTGATAGTTTCCATAATTATAAAAATGAATTTTAATTTATAGTTTAATAGATGAACGGATGATTATGGTTTGACAAGTAGTTGTAATGGACGATTAGTTTGTTATGTTAATATTTAGGTCTCAGTATGTCGTTAAATCTGGAATTGTTTTAAAAATAACCATTGTGTCATATTTCTTATCGTTTTGTGATTACACGCAATGTTTAAATCGATGTTTAAATATTTACAAAAATATTAAAATATATATGATCTATGGTATAATAAAACCGAAATGTATTACTACATAACATTTATTTAAGTAACGATAGACTTTAAGCGTAGTATAGAACAAAAATTGTTAAAGGTAGTAATAAAAACTAGCTTAAAAGACAAAGATTAGTTCCGATTTACTAATTAGGTGGTAATTACTTTTAAAAAATCGGATATCACTTTTATCTTTATTGTTTTTTAATTACACTTTCATTCAACAGGAGGTTTAGATATTTACAGATATATTGCCTCCCATTTATTTAATTAAATATGGGAAGGCAACGCCTGCGAACTAAAATACGATCACCCGCAACAACTTGTTCAATTTAAGTCCGTGCAGTTTGAATAGTTGAAGAAAATGCAGATTTTAGTTCGTTGAAGACCGTGCACTTTTAATTAGTTGATGGTTGCATAATTTGGTTAATTGAATGTTGCGTACTTTTTGGTAAGTAGAATTTTGGTTATTTGAAAAGTACGTGCCATTATGTCTAGAATGTGAAAAAAAGCTAATATTGTTTATTATTGTTTTTATACAGTTGTGTATTTATTCATCACCTTAACTCACAAGCTGTCCCAAACAATAAAACCTATCTTGTTCTTATTTAGCAATTAGACGTAGCATTATAATCACAATGTGGCAGAAGAATGTCAGCTAATATTGTTTGAAGTTTCTTGATGTAATCATCTTAAATTCACTTATTAAACTAATTTTAAACTATTTACCTAAGTAAATACGTAATTGCTTACTTGCTGACGCGTTTCAAAACGATCGTTCCTTTTACGAAGCTAACTACCTACAGAACGATCGTTTTGAAACGCGTCAGCAAGTAAGCATTTAGGTGTTCACTTAGTTAAGTAGGTTAAAATTAGAGTAATATTGTTTGTCATTGTGAATCCTGTTCAGTTGTGTATTTATTCATCACTTTAAACCCACACGCTGTCTCATACATTAAAACCTATCTTGTTCTTATTTAGAATTAAAACGTGGCATTATAATCACAATGTGGCAGGGGAAACTATTTACTCATTTCCTACCAGTATTAGCTCGGTATTCAATGTGTAAAAACTGTATCTACAGTTAAAATATATATATTTGATCTTGATTCTATTAATAATTTATTTGTAGGAAACTAAAACCATTTTGTGAAAATAAAAATTTATTTGCAATATTCTTCAATTAATGAAAGGTACAAAAATTTATATAAGTATTATTTTTTTCAAATTTCCTCTAAGGGCTTAAAGGACTGTCAGAGGGCTTAGCCCCGTTTCAGACCCCACATCCTTTTTGAACCTCCCCCCCCCCCGAATAACGTACCTGGAAGCCAGATATAATGAAACTGTTTACGACGTGGTAAATTGGTTCTGCATGTCATGAGTTTACTACATGACGGAGGCAGTGCCTTACGTCACCGCATAAATCCGTTGCAACGAGGGATTTAATTTAGCACGCAATCTAGAAAGATTGGAACAATCTCAATTTGGAGTTATTTCAATGTAATTTGTTTAAGGTTACATAATTACATATGATGAAACCGTCCAACAATAAGATTGCAATCGACATTTGCGTGAAAAGGACATTCCAGTCTTTTGAAATTGTTTTAGCACAATGGCTTTTTCTATCCCTACAGTCAAATAAACATTAAGAACTCATGCATTAAAAAAATATGAGGTCATATTCATTATTTAATTTCAGAATGTCCTGCAAAAAGAGTAAACGGCCTTGGAGAGACAATGGAATTAGCTACACAGTGTGGTCGACATAATTAGTTCACGCTGTCAGCTCAGCTCATTGCCACATCTTTTCATGCAGATTCTTATTTTCCTTGCTTACAATTATCACGCCTTGAAAACGAAAGCAATTTTGGTATGGTGTCTGAACAAGTATGGAAATGTGTAATGTTTTAGGAAAATAAACAATATTTTTTATATTTAGATCATAGAAGGGTTTGCGATTGTGCACAGATAACATCGTTTAAGATCTAATTCGGGGGTTCTCATTCTTTCAGGATATGCGTCCCCCTTCATTACACTGGCATTGGGTTGCCCCCTTCCATTTATATTTGGTTGAGAATTACAATCTATGTATTGGTTCTGTCAATTTAACATCAGGTAATTTTATTTCACTTTTATTATAAATGCATTCTACTTATTTATAAATCCAATCCTACTGTGATAGACTTTATTCGGACTTTGCACAATATGTATCTGGGGGACAAAGTTGGTCGCGTCCACAGAATACTTTAAGCTGTACATGTCCCCTGGGTAGTGCTAAATGACTAGTAGAGTTGGCTGAGAACCCAAGCCAAACAGAGACAATGCTAAAGCCAAATACACTCAAGAACCAAAATTTAAATGGCCTTTCTTAAGGCCTGGACGACCATCTTCTGGAATTTCCGGAGGCTTAAGTAACGCAAAGTTCCACAGAGTACCGCAAAGAGTAGCCACAGGACTACTCACGGGACACTGTGGACTAAGGAAACATTTGCATAAAATGGGTATCTACAAGGATGAACCAGTGTGCAGATTGTGCGGGCAGGAACAGGAGACTGCCACACACATTATTTACAGATGTGGAGTACTCGCTGAGAGGCGCTTCAACCTCTTTGGTGATGGAACTGCTTTGGTGGATGCTGAAGGTAAAACTCTAGTCAGGAAACTCCTAAACCTGGTAAGAGGGAAGGGGTTATTTGACTAGATCAGGGAGGTAAGTACAGTATACCTTAAGGTAGCAGTGCTTCGGGCAATTCAAACCCGCTCCCAAGTTAAAAAAAAAAAAAAAAAAAAAAAAAAAAAAAAAAAAAAAAAAAAAAAACGCAAAGTTCACTGAACTTAAGACCACTGTATACGCTTGTGACGCTGACATATTTATAATTGTTGAAGCAGGAGCATCAACAGATAATCTACAATTTTATGAACTGACAAACATATATGTGCTGAAAAGATCAAGACAGGTTGCCTCTGGGATCCTGGTGGGAGTAAACAAGAGACATCCCAGTAACTTCTCCATTGTTCATGAAATGGAGAACGCTGACAAAATGGAGGTAATAAGACTAAAAATATGGGCCAATGGAACACTGTACAATGTCTTTGGCTTATATAACCCGCCCAATAACAGACCCAACTTTGATTGCCTTGCAGTAAGTAATAAACATCCATGCACTATAATCATCGGAAACGTTAATGCACACTCTCCAAGATGGGATATTAAACTACTAACCCTACCGGATGATCTGTGGAAGACCTAATTTACAACTCAAAACTTATCCAACTTAAGAGTGACCCAATCTGCCTCTCTTCCACCGGCCAACAATCAACACCTAATTTAGCCTTGGTGCATGCAAACATTGCTGCTCGAGACAAACTGACCCTAGGAGACGCACATGATGGGAGCGGTCATCGGTCCCTCATCTTGGAAATTAAACCACAGAAAACTGTACTGCCGCAGCGACGGATGCCAAGATAAAATTTTAAGAAGGCTGATTGGCCAAAATCTCCAATGAAGTAATCACAGAGGATCTTGTTGGCAACAACCCTGAAAGGGCATATGGCAGTTTTGTTTACGTAATTATATCAGTGGCAAAAGGATCAATCCCGAGGAGCCAAGTGAAATTCTACAAACATTTCTGGAACTTTAAATTATCGGAATTAAAAGCAAAAAGGGATAAGGCAAGGAGAAAAGCTGAACGAACAAAGCTGCTTTGTGACTTTATAAGCCTAAGGAAAAAACGGGCCGAACTAAGAAGAGCTATTATAAACGAAAAACGTGAAACTTACAGACATTGTGTTGCAAACTTGGACTTTAGACGGGATGGGCTTAAAGCTCACCATTTCATATCAAGCCTCAATAATGAAAAGAAGGCCTACTAGTGGGAACCGATGCTGGTAAAAGGAAAACTTCTAACATCCTCGAAGGATGTTGCCACTGCACTTAACAAACACTTTGCAGCAGTGAGCCGTTTAACACTTAGCGCAGAGGAAAAGGGAAATAAAAAAAATACCTTCTTCACCTGCCCAACTGCTTACCAGAACTCCCTTTTTAACAACTCATTAAGCTTACATGAACTGGAGCTCGCCATTCAGTCGTTAAAGAATAAGAAATCAGCAGGCCCGGATAAAATATACCCAGAATTTCAGAAGAATCTCGGAAATAGCGCTTGTAAAACCTTGCTAAAATTAGTAAATTTCTCATGGGAAGATCACATCCCCCAACAATGGAAGAAAGCAGAGATCATTGCTATCCACAAGAAGGGAAAGCCCAGCAACACCCTTACCAGTTTTAGACCGATCTCCCTTACAAGTTTGTTCTGTAAAACAGCTGAGAAAATGGTAGGCTTGAGGCTGCGTCAGTACCTGGAAGGTATTGGAGCGATCTCGGCCAGGCTGGCTTCCGGCAACATAGTTCTATCATCAACCAAATTGTCAAACTAACTCAATCGGTAAAAGATGGGTTCCATCGTAAACAATCCACTCCTACAGTATTTATCGACCTAGAAGCAGCATATGATAAAGTATGGAGATCTATGCTGCCCCACAAGCTCAGTCGACTGCATGTGACTGGTAATATGTACAAGTGGATAAAGCACTTCCTACTCGAAATATATATCCGAACCAAGTACCAAAATAATGTATTAAAGCACAAGAAAGTCTGTCATTGACTACCACATGGGGCAGTGCTTAGTTGCGTGCTTTTTATCATCATGATCAACGACTTACAGCGCGAAATTAAAAGCATACCCGGTGTTAACAGCCTCCTTTATGCTGATGACAGCCATATGGGCAACGGGTAGTAACATTTCAGGATTAGAGGGAACCTTGAATAATGTGTTAGCTAAAGTCTCAGAGTGGTGCAAAGATAATAAGATGGAGGTAAATACCGAAAAACAGTGTTTCAATTGTTCACACTGTCCACTAGACAATACAATCTGAAACTTAATTACAATGGAATAGAGCTGAAAAAACAAATGTTGCCAAGTACTTGGGTGTTAACTTCGACAACC